>BSBK01005261.1:1082500-1097637 GCA_027943335.1 Chamaecyparis obtusa | reverse complement strand
GGATAAGAAGAAAAGTGGGGATTTTTTATTTAAATAAAAGGGGAGGAAATTCCTTTTAATTAAATAAAGGCTTAGGATAAAATGGTTAGCCCATAGGATAAAAATCCAATATATGATCAAAAATTAAGATTTGATTAAGAAATTGATAATGTTGAAAATATTGATTATTGATAAAACCGATTCATGGTTGATAAATCAAATAAATGGGGCCCAAAGTCTAGGCGACCATTTTTGGGTGCATACATTTGCCCCTCTTTGACTAATGTGTGATCAATTTGGGAACACATGTAGTCAAAGAATGAAGTTGAAATGTGAGATCGATTTGGGATCACAAAACAACTCAGATGTGAAGTCGATTCAAGATCACACTCGGACAAACATAAACAAAGGCCTTTGAACGTGAGGTTGATTCAGGATCACATTCAAAGTAAGAGATAAGAATCTCAAATTTGAGCAAAAGCTCACAAAAGATGTCTAAATCAGAAAAATCAAGAGAATCAGGGATGAGAATCCCATAGGTACTGCCCCCTCGGAATTGAAATCGAAATTAGATAGAGGAGAACAGCAAATCGATAAAAGATGATCAAATCAGAATGAAATCATAATCGAAGATAAATGATAACAAGATAACCATTAGGCCATGAAAACATGCCCTAGTGAGGAAGCAAAAGAATAGAAATAGTGCAAATGAAAGACTAGAAAATTTGAGAGACATGGAAGGAAGAAAGTCCATCGAAAATCAAATTATGCCTCAAAAAGTCAGTCAACTACTTAGAAGAAGGGGAAAATTTTGAAACATGATTTTGACAATCAAGATAACCTTGGATTTTGATTTTGAGTCTGAAAATGGATCCAAGACGTCAAAATTAGCTAGGGGTGCAATTTTCATGCAATTCTGAGGTGTTTTGAAAATTGGTCAAAAAGTCAAAATGCTATATAAGGGGTAAAAATGTCATTTTCAAAATCATTTGACTTTTAACTATTTGAGAATCTAGGGCTCTAAGAGATAGCGATGGCTCAACTAGTAGGAGTTCCCATCCACAGACACCGATTTGAGCACTCCCGGTTGCACAATCAACCTCCACATTATGGTGCCCCGGTATGTATCCGAAAACTAGACGTTGTTTGGGTCATTTATAGCATTTAATGCAAATTTAGCACATTTTAAAAATTTGAAATTTTCAAATTTCTAGTTTTAGGTGAACTATCACATGATACTTTAGAAGTATCACGCCCTTTGGGAAGAAACATCGTGCGATACTTCGCGGGTCCCCAAAGTATCGCGCGCATATATACACCAGTATCACATGATAGCTGCCGAAATATCACATGATACCGGGTGAAGTATCGCATGGCCAAAGGTGTATCGCACTGATATAGAGAGAAGTATTACATGACACTTCTCTGTAAAACTTAAAATTTGGATCATTTTGAGCAAAGTAAGACATGGGTCTAGACAATAGTTGTGTTTTAAGTGTCTTGTACTGATTTTCATGATAGTATGCACTGACATATGGCTTGGTTGAATGATTTGCAAGAGGTCTTTCTAGAATTGATCATTAGAGTGCCGAAGGTGGTGGGATTGAGATGTGTCCAGAACCTAGATGATCCAGGTGAGGACGACATCAGAGTGATGGGATTCTGGTACCTGCTGAGGTTCCCCTACATCAGAGCTGATCATGAGCTAACTGACAGCCTTGGCAGAGTGAGGGCATAGTGAGCACAACACATTTCACTTGCCGACAGTAGAGGCATCCATCACATTAGAGGATGTCTACAGGATCCTACAGGTACCATGCCATAGCGAGCCTATAAGTAAAATCATGTTTTGAGATATAATTATGTAAGTGTAAAGTTTTCATATGATGAAAACTAACTTGATTTGTGTGTTGGTACAGGTGTATTATGACCAGGATGCCACTAAGGGGCGATGATTGATATAGGAGATGTTCCAGGATGTCACCATTTTGGATAGGCATGTCAGCTGGGAGAGGCTGATAGATGATTTTGGTAGAGACTTCCCAGTGCCATGCATTGTGGCATCATTTATCTCACAGATCCTGATGACTGATCGCAGTCAAAAGGGATTCCCTCTAGGATGGGGCAAACTACTGGTGGATTTGGTCAGGAGACCGCAACGTATGGCATGGGGTCCTACCATACTGGTAGAGATGTATCATGAGCTACATGAGATCATCTACAGGGATGGTCAGACATGGGCATGTGGTGCCATCCTGGCATAGGTGTGGGCATGGGAGCACATTATTGTGATGCACCCCAAGGTTCAGCCGAGAGAGAGGAGATACCCATATATTTATAGATATGTAGGTTTCATATCACATGCTCGTACAGGGGATGTGACACATTACAGGAAGATTTTGGATGAGATGACCTCATTCACATGGAGGCCATACAGAGATGTTGAGGCATGGGGTGATGTAGAGGATGAGCTGAGCTACATGCTATGTACCTGGCCACTAGTAGGCCAACACTCAGAGATTGTTGAGAGGTTCTACATCACTCAGGTATGGCGACAGTTTGGGAGGTAGCAATGAGTCTCTACAGAGACCACTACATATGTGAGGGCCAGAGATGAGGAGGGACATGGGTGGCTACCCATGTTAGACTACCAGTGGGCTATCGAGGAGATAGCTAGGATCAGGAGGGAGCCCTAGGAGTATCTCCCAGACATGGCTGATGCAGGACCTAATGCAACATATAGGGCAGAGCGATGAAGGGTACCATTCCCTTGATTTATTGTACCAGATGCAGCACAGGTTGCCTCGAGAGGAGGAGATGGAGGAGATGATGAGGACAGAGGAGGAGGCTAGGTTAGAGAGGTGGGAGAGGGATCTAGAGTTGGTGGCTAGAAACAGCCGTGAGGTCAGGGTTCAGGGAGTGAGGAGGTACAATGGCCTTCTTAGGAGCAAGCACAGGGATAGGTACCACCACAGATACAAGTAGATCCAGCTGCAGGGGATGGTTTGAGAGCCCGCATTCAGACTCTAGAGGTAGAGATTCAGTAGCTGAGGGTCACTATAGTAGTATGGGATCAGGAGCTAGCAGATCTGAGATCAGAGAGAGATCAGTAGATGAGAGATCTCAGGGAAGAGATAGCACACTACGAGATGGCCATACAGGCAGCTACACTAGAGATTTGATGGGAGACAACCAAAGCTGCATATTATCACAGACTCTATCTCCAGGCAGTGCCAAAGGGTCAGAGAGCACCATCCTACTCTCAGAGGGCAGGGGCATCAGACATGGTTCATGATAGGGCAGCAGCCCCACCTCCTCCACCTCCACCAACACCACATGATGGTGCCAGTGCATCCTAGGTCTAGGGCTTAGGTTTAGATTTATGTCAGATGATGCTATTGAGACTTTTGATCTAGTTGGGATCTCATTTGTATGGTTTATATTAGTGATGACATTGTACCATGACTGTGCTTTTATATATGAGATATACTGGATGTTTGATGTATCATATTTGATTGTCTCACTTGGATGTGTATCAATTTTCATATGTATTGTCTTGTCTTACTTCGCTCAAAATGTTTATGTATGTGCTTATGTATGCTATCTCTCATAGATGTATGTTTGATTCTCATATATATGATATAGACTCATGTTTCTGAAAATGACATTTTTTGAAAGATAGACATGATGATATGATTAACCCCTTTTGATGACAGGAGCAGGTTCAAGATGAAAAAGATAAGGAGTGGAAGATGTGATCAAGAAGAAGGAAAGATGAGCACAGTCGACTGACAGGTCCATGTGAGGTGAAAAGGAGAGCTCTCTCCATATGAAAAACTAGACTAATCATGAACCTAAGAATGCAAGCTACTATGAAAAGTGGTTGACTTGCAAGGTCACAATGCTTATAGACATCTAATTATCATCATCGAGCATTAGGTAGTGTCGTAAGATCATACAATGCACACTAGCATGACTATGTGGATATGAGGATGATCTTTATTAGATAAAAATGTGGAAATCCCACCTAGGCATCAAAGACATGGAGGTCAAGATGACTAGTGCAGTGAGATCACCTAATTTTGTTATGGTGAGATTATGCTTGTATCAAGACACATTAAAGTCAGGATAGCTAGAAGCATGCACTCGCATAAAACAGTCAAGGATAATACCTTGTCAATCTGTAGTGTCAAGTAAGACCAGCATAAATGCTCATGATAGTTAGGACCAACAAAATATACCCACAAGCAAATAAAGAAATAAAACATGCTCTCATACCCTCAGTCTTCTAGCTATACATCATCGAAAAACTTCTCAGGGAGAGACCACTCATCAAAGAAATCCTCATAGACAACACCCAAAGAAAAATAAAGTCAACATATCTCAAGCGAGTTGATTGTTTTAAGTGCATGTGTGTTGGTCATAGAGTCAAACTCTGAGTATCACATCTACAAATGAGAAATATCACATCATACTTAGACTATTGGGTAAGACATCTAATAAGTGTTAAGAAACACTTGATGCAAGGGTAGTGTTAAAAAACACAATTTGGGGTGGTGTTGAAAAACACCTATTTGCAAAATGCCCCAAGAGACAAATGCACCTAAAGGACCTATGCTAACAGTTATCCCCCCTAGACAAAGATAAAGACCAATTCCAGACTACGCCAAATAAGGTCAAGACATGATGGAGAGAGGCTCAGTGTCAAGGACGCATGCTAACAAATAGGAGTGCAAAGGCCTCAAGTAGTGCTTGTTTCCAAGTTTTCAGCACTTGGATTCTTTTTAATTTTTCAATTTTTTTGTATTTTTGCTACCAAGGTGCTTGTTTCCAGGTTTTCACCAAGGCACTTTTTCTATTTTTTTTTTGAATTTTTTGCATTTTTTTATTTTTTTGTATTTTTTCAGGACTGTATATGCTTTTTAGGATTTTTTCAGCATCACATATATATTTTTTTGGTATTTTTTCAGGATCATAAAATATGTACAAAGGATGCCCCCAGACAGAAATGGGCATCAAGGATAGAACTTCTTTAGGTGCAAAATGTTGATGGGCTCAGGGAGCTATTCTCCATCTTCATTCGATAGTAAATATGCACCTGTACCAAAAGCTGCTATAATAATGTATGGTCCAAGCCAATTAGGTTCGAACTTGCCTTTTTGTTCTCTATTCTATTGATTCTTAGGGTTCTCTCTCAAAACAAGATCACCTATCTGAAATTCCCTAGGGGGAACCTTCTTGTTGAATGCTTTGGACATACGCTTCTGATATACTCTCATGTGATCAAAGGAAGCCTTACACTTCTCATCTAGAAGTTCTAGTTCTTGTAACCTCATGGTGCGATAATCGTCATCTGTAATCAAACCTTTGAGAGAGATTCTAAGTGAAGGTATCTCTACTTCTAAAGGCAACACCGCTTCAGCGCCATAGGTAAGAGAAAAAGGGGTAGCTCCTGTAGGTGTATGAATGCTAGTTCTATAAGCCCATAGTGCCAGATTGATTTGTAAGTGCCAATCCCTACCATTCTTGTGTACTATTCTATGAAGGATTTTAAGAATGGTTTTATTAGAGGCTTATGCCTATCTGTTTCCCTATGGAAAATAGATGGAGGACCAATGTTGTTTGATTTTAAACTTTTTGCATAAATGCTTTAGGTCCTTGTTCTTGAATTGACCTCCATTATCAGTAATAATCTTAGAAGGCACTCCAAATCGGCAAATAATATGATTCAGGATAAATAGGGAAACTATTTTGCTTGAGGCAACAAAAAGAGGGACTGCCTCTACCCATTTCATGAAATAATCAATAGTTGTGATGATAAAATTATGTCCACTTGATGAGTTGGGGTGAATTTGCCCCACAAGGTCAAAGGCCCAACGCTGAAATGGCCAATGAGAAATAGAAGGAATTAGCTCCCTACGTGGAGCATGAATCAGGTTTCCATGTTTTTGACATTTCTCACAAGACTTAGAGAAAGCTACTGCATCTATCTGCATTGTGGGCTAGTAATACCCCGCCCTAAGCAACCTTCGGGCCATGGCAAGACCATTAGAATGTCCACCACAAATACCCTTGTGGATGTTTGCTAATGCTTGGTTGGATTCCTCCTTTTCCAAGCACCTAAGAAGTGTCCCATCTAAACCCCTCCTATACAAATCAATAGAGATAAGGGTGTGGTGAGAGGCATTACGGATGAGGTTTCGGTGTTCAGAATGGTTGAAAGTGTCAGGGATGATGCCATCACGTAGATATGAATAGACAGCACCATAGCGGGAAGACTCATGATTAACCAAGGTAAAAATGACATCGCTTTCAGATGAGTCAAATATGGGATGGTGTAGCTCTTCCACCAGGAATTCAAATCTTGATTCATGTTGTTCCAATTGAAGGAGTGAAGCTAATGTGGCCATAGCATCTACAACTTTGTTCTCTATCCTAGGGATCTGTTGAAATGTCACAAATGTAAAGTAACGTCTCAATGATTCAACCATCTTTTTGTAAGGTACCAATTTATCATCCTTGGTTTGATACTCCTCATTGACTTGGTTGATAATTAACTGTGAATCCCCAAAGACATGTAATTTTGTTATGTTCCATTCTATAGCCATTTTCAATCCATTGGTCAAAGCTTCATATTCGGCAATATTATTTGTACATGGGAATAAAAGTTTGTAAGACTTTGGAATGTTGTACCCATGTGGAGAGACAAATAATACTCTAGCACTTGATCCATTTTGCATGTGGGAACCATCAAAGAACATCTTCCAAGTGCGGGTAGTCATATACAGTATGTGTTCATCTAGGAATTCTACCTGAATAGGCATACTATCCTCAACTGGGAAGTCAGCTAATTGGTCAACAATAGCTTGCCCTTTTATGGCCTTTCTCTCAATGTACTCTATATCAAACTCAGATAAAACCATCATCCACTTAGCAAGTCTACCCGTGAGGGCAGCCCTACTAAGCAAGTACTTAAGAGGATCAATTTTTGCAACTAAATGTATAGTATGAGCAAGCATATAGTGTTGCAACTTTTGGGAAGCAAACACTACTACCAAACAAGACTTTTCAATGCTATTATAATTGATCTCATAAGATACTAGAGTACGACTAATGTAGTAAATGGCCCTTTCTTTCCCAGTATCATCTAATTGAGCCAACAATGCCCCCAAGGAAGACTCCATTGTTGAAATGTATAAAATCAATGGTTTCCCAGGAATGGGCGGCATCAAAATTAGAGGATTAGCCAAATATTGTTTTATTTGATCAAGGCTCTTTTGGCAATCCTCATTCCAAGCACATGTGGCTCCCTTATGCAACATTTTATTGAATGGTTGTGCTCTATCTACAAGCTATGAAATAAACCTCCTTATGGATTGGAGTCATCCCTGAAGACTTCTCATCTGACTAACATTTCTTGGAGGTGGCATATCTAATATAGCTTGGACCTTTTCAGGATCAACCTCTATTCCTTTTGTTGAAATTATGAATCCTAGGAGTTTACCTGAGGCAACTCCAAATGCACACTTTTTCAGATTCAATCTAAGCTAAAATTGTGCCATGCAATCTAGAATTACTTCTAGATCATCGAGGTGTGTATCCCATTTTCTAGATTTAGCCAAGGTATCATCCACATAATCTTCCATGTTCTTATGCATCATATCATAAAAAATTGTGGTCATAGCTCGTTGGTATGTTGCTCCTGCATTCTTTAGGCCAAATGGCATGACGTTCCAACAATAGGTTCCCCATGCACATGTGAAAGCTATTTTCTCTTGATCTTTGGGAGCTATTTTTATTTGGTTATATCTGAAAAAGCCATCCATTAAAGAGTATATCTCATAGCCCGCAGTCATATCCACTATCATGTCTATGTTTGGGAGTGGAAAGTCATCCTTTGGGCACACTTTGTTAAGGTCTCTAAATTCTATGCATACACGAATGGATCCATCATGCTTTGAAATTGGAACAATATTTGAGATCCACTCGGCATAATCGATAGCTCTAATAAATCCTGCACTAAGGAGTTTTTCTAATTCAGCCTTAACAAGGAGAGCTATGTGAGGATGCATTTTCCTCAACTTTTGTTTAACTGGTTTTATTCCTAGAGCTATAGATAGATGATGCATAATAAGATTAGTGTCAAGTCCTGGCATATCTGAATATGTCCAAGAAAAGTTGATTTTCTTCTTTTGCAAAAACTTTGTATATGCTTCTTTTTCTTCAGCTGATAGAGACTAAGTTAGGTGCACTATTTGGGGAGCTTCTTCTGTATTCACATTCACTAGTTGCGTAGGCTCAATGAGAACTGATGACCTATCTTGGAAGTAACTTGGCAAGTTATTAAGTACCCCATCCTTAGGTGCCTCAAAGAGGTTTTCACCCTTGGATACGTCTTTTCTTTTTACTATTTTTGGTTCTAACACCGCCACAAAGTGGTTTTCGCCATCATACCTATTTTTCTTTTTTTTTTTTTCTTTTTTTTTTAGACTGAGGTACTTAATATCAGGCTCTGTTATACTTGTTGTCGGTTCACTGGTGGAAGAGACTACAGGTTCAAGAGCATTCAGATAGCAGGCAATTTCATAGTCATTCTGAAAAGTGAGGAGTTTAGGCTCTTGATGTTGCTGAGACCAATCAATTAGGTCGTAGTGAACAAGGGGTAAGTCAATGACTGGTTCAACATTGTTTATGTGGAAGGTGTTATCTCTGGTGACCATACAATCAGGATTCATCAAGTCCCCTCCTAAGATACCTGAGTTAGGATTTGTCCTACCAAACGAAGCGTCGTCCACTAAGGCAATTCGAGGAGTACAATCCTCTAGTCCTACACTACGCTTGTTGGTCACATCGGGTTGAGTACTATAAGTATGGACAACATCCATGTCCAAATCAACTATTGCATCTGAAAGTGAGTCCCATTCGAACTCATGTGAGTCTATTTCTAAATCATTATTTGGGCCTTGTGATGTAGAAGCCTCAAGATTGGGAAGAGTTTCCCCTTCTCTAACACTAGCATTGTTACTATCCATCGCAGCTAGGATAGCAACACTTGCCATTGTCAATATAGCATTCATATAGTCACTATCCATCACAGCTAGGATAGGAGTACTATCAATTGTCAAATATTTTGAATCTCCCCAAAAGAGATTTGTTGAAGGCACCCAATCATCAGACATGTCTTGTTGATTGGAAAGATTAGGTATGTAGTCTGAGTCATTGTCACTGTCTGTCGCAGCTGAGACAGGGACATTTTTTTGTTTCTTATTTTCAAAACCTAAGCCAACTGTTGACTTATTCCTTCATCCAAAATGGGCATGGTTAAGAGGTTCAGCCTTAGCATCCAACCTATGACTAAGGGGACCATGTCCTGGATAACCCATATTCTTGACCAATGTATACCCTCTCCCATAAGCTCTAGGGGAAGGTGCAAAATTCTCATTATGTAGGTATTTCTCTTCTTGGTAAATCCAGTCCCTAACGATAACCTCTTCTTTTTCCTCTTGAATCAGAACTGAGGATTCCACAAACTTATCAAAAAATGTCATGGCCGAAGACGAGGGCTTCATTTCTTAAGAAGGTTGGCCATAAGACCTAGGGGAAATTGGCAATTTTGTGAATGAATCCAATTTGTAATCCCCCATACCAAGATCTATGGTCTTGAATTTATTCTTGCATTGTTCAAATGTAGTATCAAAAGTGTTAGCCTCCTTATTCAAAGGAATGTGAGACCCTGCTGAAATTGTGTTGACTGACAGTGTGCTGTCCCCAGGTATGCAGACTTCTATTCCATTGTAAGGGAACTTTACACATTGATGATAAGTAGATGGGACTGCTTGCATCTCATGTATCCATGGTCTACCTAACAAAATATTGTAAGCCAAAGGACCGGCATCAACAATCTGAAACAAAATATCTTTCTCTACAGGACCAATTCAGATAGGAAGAACAACCAATCCTTTAGAACTACATTCTGTTTCATCATAAGCCTTGATAGTTATCTTCTTCCTTATGTCAATGACTTCTTCTGAATAACCCAAGGCCTTCAATAAGCTCAAAGAATAAATATTAAGCCCAGCACCCCCATCTATCAACACACACCTGACATGGGTCTTGTGGATCATAACCTCTATATGAAGGGCCAAATTGTGTGGGTGGCTTAATGACTTGTCATCTTCTTCTGAAAATGTAAGGTAGTGATGGCTAGCCAAGTGGTTGACCATATTCTGGAATTGATCTACATCTATATCATTAGGGACATTAGCCGCTCACAAGGCATCCTCAAGGACACACTTATGCTTAGGGGACAATTCCAAAAGCTCAAAGATAGATATCTACTCTAGTGTGCGTTGTAATTGATCAATAAGGTTATAGTTTGAATCAGGACCAATGGCAGATTTAGGGAGAGCACCTTTTGACATGGGCTTCTTAGATTTACTAGAGCTAGAACCTCTAATAACAATGGGAGCTTGAGACTGACTCCTAGTGATTGCATTGAGGGGTTCATACATCCATCATGAGTGAGGACCTCTTAGTACCACAATGGGTCCTTCATTAGGCATAGGATTTGAATCCACATCATATCCATAAGGGTCTTTCTCTCTCATCATGTTGACATTATCATCAACAACTTCAAGCATATTAATAACATTTTCAGCATTTGTGTAGGTGTAGTTGATAGCAGCCTTGCCGTTCTTGTTGTTAGAATTCTCTCCTTTCTCATATTTGGGAAAGAATTCTTTAAAAGCTTTGTGATCCACATTAGTGGTTAAACCATCAACTTGTAATCTTCTGCTTTCAATAAGATCTTGGACAAGATGCTTAAGTTTAAAACAATTTTCTATATCATGTCCAATTCCATTGTGAAAGACACAGAAAGCCTTCTCATCCCACCAATGAGGTTTAGGATCCGGTATGCGAAACTTTGTAGGATCCTGAGGTTGTGCCAAATTATGAGAAATTAACATCTTGAAAATGTCTGCATAGGAGTCCCCAAGTTTGTTAAATTGTCTCTTTTCTGTTTTAGGTCTCCCTTGATACTTGGGTTTATTTTCTTGTTGTGCTGAAGATGTTTGCAACTTCATGGCTTGGACTGCATTAGAGAGATTAAGAACTCCTTAATTCTTAGGTTGTGATGAGTCAACAACTCCGTCATTGACCACTTGCTTATTCTTATTCCAATAGGAGTTCTTTTTGTCCTTATTACCATTATTATTGTTGTTTTGGCCATTGTTGTTATTAGTTGTTTTGGCCAAAATTCCTTGTTCTTTTAGGACATCCTCTATGTGACATGCCACTTCTACCATGGTATCAAAAGAATTAAATGGGATCTTCCTTACTTCATACCTTAGCTCGGGTATTAAATTGCTCACAATGATGTCTATTCTTTCTTCCTTAAGAATTGTCCTAGGATACTTTGAGCATAATCGTCTCCATCTTTGCAAGAAGGTGACAAAAGGTTCTCCCTGACTTTGTTTGAGTTTGCACAAATCAAGTATTGTGACTGACCTAGATAGATTGTATGCAAAATGTTAGACAAATATTTGGACAAGTTCTTTAAATGTCTTCACTGGAGGAGTAAGGTTGGTTAACCACTCCATAGCTTGACCTTTTAGACTCCTTGGGAATAATCTCATTAAATAGGAGTCTTCGTGGTGAAAAGCAAAGCTCATTATATAAAATTGTCTAACATGATCATGAGGATCACCAATGCCATCATATTTGTCATAAGTTGGGAACTCAACCTTCTTAGGAAATTCAATCATCACCACACTTTTGTCTATAGGGTTGGGACATATGGAGTCCAAATTAAATGTGCTCTTAGGAGCCCTCATCCTTTCTATATCCTTTTGCATTTGCATGATCACCTCATTGGTTGAAGGATTCTATTTTTTAATCTTTTGGTAGACATCAAAACTATATGGGACCTTGGCACCTTTGTTGATGAGACTTTCTAGGAATTGGTCCTTGTTTTGTTCCACATATCTTTCCACATATGCTTGAAAAGTTGGTTCTTGTTGCATAGTCATAAAATCTATTTTATCAAAGTTGGCATAACTTCCTCCATGTCGTGAACCATGATGTGCTCATTGGGAGGGTTTTTTTTGAAAGTCTATGAGGTGACCGTCTCCTATGGTGATCATATCTTGAAGTCTTTCTTCCTCTAGGACTTGGGGACCTTGAGGGCATCCTTTACCTTCTTCTAGGACTTGGTGAAGGGGTAGATGGGGGTGAGTTGGTCTCACTATTGGTACCCCTCCCATTAAATTGATTTTGGAGTTGTTGTGCATAGAGCCTATCTTCTTCTTCTTAGGCGACTCTTTTTCTTATGTCCAATAATGCACGTTCCTCTTCCTCTAGTTGTCTAAATTTCTCCTTTTTGGTGGCTTGTTCATCTAGATAGGCTTGCTTCTCCCTTTCAATACTTTTCAATCTTGTATTTGCATATCAAGAGGTATCTTTAAGTGGATAAGATTATCTTGAATGCCTTATTGCATTGGTTGCGTTGATGTGATGGTCACTAGATTCATTGTTCTGGTCCTCGTGTTGTGACCCTGAATCTGAGTGAGTTTGCCTATAATGTCTCTCAACTCGTTGATGAGCATCAAAATAACTTGTGTTGTTGGGGGGTGACTCAGGTGGACTAGCATGAGAAGAACCACCATACACTCTGGCACTCCCATGCCATTGGAAAATATCCTCAAGAGTTTGATTCATGGCTTCTCTTTGTTGTCGAGTGAAAGTGTAACTCATGTCCATACTTGATGAAAGTAGTGCTAAAGAGGTGCTCACTTCACTAGGATTACCTTTTGGATTAAAACAAACCTCAGATTCACTTTTAAGAGATTGATCGAAAAGGGGTTCTTTTCCCTTGTGCTATTGACGAGTCTTAACTGGTGGTAACTAGCTAAAGGCAATAGGGGGTCACTTCCCTTGATTGAGTTGGTACCTTGTTGTAACTGACATGAAAGAAAGAGATTCTTGATGATGGGTCAATCTCTCAAAGTGTCAATTCCAACCTAGGATAATTGAAATTCTCTATTGTCCAAAGAGAAGATGAAAAGATAGAAAAATAAAAGGCATCACCAACACTGTCAAAGAGGTGCTTCAAATCAAAGGGTAAATACCCTTGCACTTTTGAATCAGGAGGTTGGACTTAGCCAAAATTCAAATTGAAATTGAGATATATGAAAAATGATTTGGACAATAGTAGGATCAGAATTCTCCAAGGGTGTAATCAACAATTCTAAAGACAAACTGTTCACTAGGAATATCTTTCTAACTTGACAAATTATTTTCAAGGTAACCTTATAAATCAATTGAGATGATCCCTAGAAGGCTAAAATCAGAAATTTGCAGTCAAAATAGGTCTCTAACAGTGAGGTCAGATAACCTATTCAAAGGCCAAGTCGTACTAGAAGTAACTTAATGACTGAAACTAAGAATACTACTGAAAATTCTCAAGCGACAGACTCTAGGCAAAGCAGGCGATATACTTAAGACTGGGCGATACTTCGCACGAAGCTAGGTGATAGACCTCAAAACTGATAGGCGATGGACCTAATAACTGTTAGGCGATACAGTTCCAGGTGAACTATCGCATGATATTTCTCTCTTAAGCAGGCGATGCTGATGTAGTTTTTGACCAATTTGTGCAAAATTTCAAGTTTTTAAGGTCTAATTTTGGATTCTCTGAATGTTAGGGTGAAAATGTCTGATTTCAATCACAAATTTAACAGCATTTGGACATGTTTGCAAATAGTAGGAGATCAAACATGTCTTCAAACACTTGAAACAAGGGCAAAAGCAACCTTGCCAAGACAAACACTTGTGATATTCAAAAGTAAAATTGCACCCTATGAATGCTACCTATTGTTTGTATGTTGAGAATGTTTACACTGGTATCACACAATCGAAGACAATTCAAACAATATCTACCTACAAGACAAGGCTCAATACTTACCAACTTAGCCCACAACTTGATGCCCCCTTGCCTCACACCAAGTGGTTGCCCACAAGAGATATTGGCTTTGTCATCTAAGTGTCAAACAACAAAACCAAAGGGACACATATGGTGAGTATCTTGGGGTGATCTGGGTTAGTCCACTTGGATCAATCCTTGCACTAAGAAGATAAGTGGCTAAAATAGGTGGCCTCTAACCTATGGTTCTTAGTAAGGGCTTCCGTTCATAACACCCCTCTTGCTCCTCATAGAGGACTCGGACCTCGTGGCCTCAAGAGTACCTTAAGCATTCTTGCTCAATACTTTTCCCATGGTCGCAATCCCATGTGCTACTCACATCAAGCGAAGACAAGTGTTACGTCTACTAAGGTTTTTAGTGTCCGAGGTATGCTTGAGATTATAGTGAGTTGGAATAGCCGGAAAAAGGCTTGTCCCCACTTGGGTCGTTCCTCTTGATTGCTCAAGAGCAGGCCCGCTAACGGATTCTAAATCTAAACAAAGAGTGGATGATTTTTGAGGTTCAAAGTTTTTGGTTCACCTCAAGGGTGAAGAGCATACTCCCCTATCTCAAAAACTTCTCCCAAACACACCAAGCAAATTCAATTACCCCCTTGCTTCCAAAACCTTAAGATGGGTCAAGATTTTTTGGTTCACCTAAAGGTGAAGAGCATACTTCTCCTACCACCTCAAAATCTCTTCCACAAGGTATTAAGATGCCTAAAAAAATTAGTAGATGCCACACTTGAAAGGAGATAAATCATAAACACTTGAAATAATTTTTTTTTTATTATGCTTTGGGCAACCCTGCAAAAACCATTAGTAGCCCTTTAGTATGCAATTTATGGAAATCTCCTTCAAGCAAAGCCCCTACAACCACAACTTGTTAGACAATTATGGTTACGGAAATCCAAAATCTAAATGGAAATGATGCAAAAAATTGACTAATCTAGGCTAACAAATACAAGTTAGATCTATCTAAATGCAATAAAGTAAACCAGCAAACTAAATATGATCAGATTCGGATAACAAAACTCAAATTGCAACTCTCTATCAGATCAGGTGATATACCTCAGACTTCACCAGAATCGCGCAACACAGTTTCCTGTACCTGGGCGATATACCTCAGTTTGGGCGATACACTTCAGAACATGCGGGCAATACTTCGCGCGATGCTAAGCAACAGACCTTAATACTG